>CM031242.1:903129643-903134643 GCA_018340775.1 Taxus wallichiana var. yunnanensis
GCACAATTTCTCAACATGCCTCGGGTACTCAAGAAGATTTAACAACCCAAATAGTTGACAACAAAATTGAAATTGAGGATTTAATCAAAACAATGAGGGATGCACAATCTACAAACCCCCACCGTGCCTCTCTTGCAAAACACATCGGAGGCATTACTTGTTAAAATTGATGCGCAACGGGCAAATTGATCATCGGACAACTTACAAAGAGGGTCAGGGTTTATTATTCCAACAAATTGTTATATGTGGATGTAAAGAAAAAATAAATTTTAAAAGAATTCATATGCACCTTATTCACGGACCCTTGCACTAATTTTCTTGTTCTGCATTGACATGTAAACGATTTCCCATCCATCGGTGCAATAATAATTTGATTAAAAATAATTTTTGGGACCGATGGTGGATTGTGTTTGATTTTTCACCTTGTAATAACAACGAGGTGCCACTATAATTTCGAGGAATCTTTATTGCAAGTTTATCCTCAATGAGATCCCAAATTATTTTGATTTTCGAGATTTCTAGGGATGAGGAAAAGGATCTCGATAGATCGACAAAGTGCACAATGTGCACCTATATAGTAGGGTAGATTCCCCACACAGTGGCCCACTCACCCTGAGATTGTCCCTCAAGTAGTGAAGGAGACAGTGAGATTGATACACTCCACGCGCTCGTGGGGATATCTGTGAGCCTTGTTTGACATACGAGGGAGATTTCTGGCCGGATGCTCGCGGAGGTACACAGAGTATTCCCTCAGGGAGTACTAGGATGAGGCCATATTTTTTCTCGTCATGTGGTAGCATATGTTTGGGGCCCGAGGAGGATGATACTTTCATGCGTACTGATTTTGGTGCACTGGTGCTAAGGGTGAACAAATTTCACTATGTCGATGTCCTTTTGAGTGAGACATTTGGATTAGATTCATCAGTGTCACCTTCGTAGGTAATTTTTAATGTTTTGTTATGTGTGTTACAAAATGTTTAGAGTGCTTGATTTACTTATATATAATAAATTTTTGAAATAATTGTATTTGTACATGTACATGCATTGATATTACAATGCACGGGAGGCACATCTTCATCCTTATCACAGGTGGCGAGCACCATGCATACACATACTTTCACGAGAGGTAGTTTAGAATGTTAATTATGTAAAATATACACATACATGTGTATATTTATATATATTTCGCATGTATATATATATTAGTTTTAAAGTTAAATATATGTATGTTTTTATATGTCCATCTAACTCAAGTGATATACATGTTTGATAAAGATGTTGACTTCACTAGACACCCCACCATCTCTACGACACGTAAATAAAGGAGTTGTCACCGCGATTTCATCTCAAGTGTAGCAACTCACCGAGGTATTCAAACAATACATAAATTTTGTTAAATTTCTCGTGTAATTCATATTATGTTAAATTACATGTTAGTAATGTCTTTCATTGTAGAATTATTAAATTATGTTGATAATGTCCTTCATTGTGTCTATGTAGGAGTTACTCACGATAGGGCGCAACCCTGCTCATTTGATGAAATAAGAACTTCGTTAAATTAAATAAATTAATGTTTCTAATATTTATATTGTATTGGTTTTAATGCTTCAACTCGTGTTTTGATCTACTTTCTTATAGATATATTTTATGTCTTTTAATACTTGTTATTATTTAAAATATTAAGATATTAGTTAGTAAAGAAGGCCGAATTAAGGTTTTAAAGTGCCCTAGCAAGACTTACTCGGAGAGTACGCCCCCCCCACCGGGACCAAAGGACCCACATGTTTGTGCATGTGTTTTAAACAATTATAGTATAACTCTTAACACATTTTGACTTTAGGCTTTGACTTTGAGAAAGCTCTGATGCAAGCTCCTGTTGAATTTTGAAATCTTCCTCCCACTGGCGAGTGGCGGTCCAACTGAAGTCTAAAATTTAAATTATTCCTGTCTATTTAGTGTATGGCAATGGGCAGTGTAAATTGTAATTTGTAAAGACTAAACTTGTTACTTAAAGATTTCTGAGCTGAATAATAAATATACAACATGTTCATGTTGTATGATTTATACATAATACACTGTAACAGACTACAATAACACCTCAAAATAAAATACTAAACTTTACTTAGACCCATGGGCCATTATAAATTTTTTCAACATGAATTTAGTGTTGATCTTCATCTAATATAATGATTAATCATTAATGGAAAATTGGCAATGATAGCTAGCCTACAACAAAGTCGCAGAATGATAGGGAAGGAAGTTTAGATGGGCTGCCTTCTAAATGTCCATTCTTAAGGCTTTTGAGTGGCTTAAAAAGAATCATTAAATCATTATTTCATGGAATATTTAAAAGCATTAAGTTCATATTTCTAGGAGAATTTCCAAAAACACAAGCAAATCAAGAAATTCGGCTGGATATGCAAACAGGCAGACTAGAAGAAAATCAATAAATTCGGCTAGATACCCAACGTCGACTTCTCTTATGGATTTGTGTGATAATTGTTGTATTTGTCATCAACATTTATTTTATGTTAAAAGGTAGTAACTAGTTGTGTTCCACTCTGATCAATTGTTTGTAAAGCTTTGGTGGGTTTGTATTTGGAATTAACAGATTAATTTGACAAAAAGATTATGAGGACTTGTACTGACCATCCTTTGTGACATGTTTTTTTAATTTCTAAATAGTTATAATCTTTTCTTTCCATTGAGAAAAGTTGTTACAATGAAATGAGAAGCTAAAACCGCTGCCAAAAGAAGAATAGAGGGATACTATTGCCAGACTACAATGCGGGCTAAGTCAATAGAAATCTGATTTTAAATTTTTAATACCTGATAAAATCTGCAGACTTGAGACTATCACTACAATGCAGGCTTCGGGCACCATTCACCAAGGTCCAAGTTACTTTAGTCATTCACACCGCCAGTCCGCCACATGTGACAGTTGACATATAAAAATAATACATTCGAATTTCAATTGCCTTCACACACAGTCACAGTGTTGGCATTGCAGCCTTCGTGCACACTCCCTTCAGGATTCATGGAGGACCATTCTTTAACACCTCATAGATTCTTTAAGATTGAATTGTCTTGCAATAATGATAAATTCTTCTCATAAAATTTTGTATCATTAGTTGCCACTGATGTTTTTTTTTATAAGGGATCATGAATCACCTGTAGGCTGTGAGTATGTGACCTTCTAGCTAAGTTCCCTGTGCTTTGCATGGTAGTGGCACTTACCTTGATTTGTTTTTATATATGTGAAACAACGAATGCACCGAATGGGCTGTGGGCGTGCCGGTTCGGTAACTATTAATATCATTTTTTTAACAAAATTTTAACCGAGCTAACTGCCGACGTGGAAAGTTTTTTATAAAATATAGCGCCCTCCCTTTTGTGCACCCTAGGCAACTGCCTAGGTTACCTAGGGTAAGACACGCCCGGTTAGTAGTTCCAAGTTGAAGAATGCTAAAGCTTGGGAGTGTTATTGGTTGTGTTCCTTTTCCACATCCATGATGAACATTCTTGTTTATTATAAGATCAAGGTTGCTTTTGACAAATTTTTTATTTTTATTTTTATATATTTGGTGTAATCAAAGTTATCTCGATTTTTTTTCGCTTAGGGCATATTGCTGCAAATTGTAAGTTAGCTAAGACAAAGAATGAGAGGAAAAGTAAATATTTGTGGTGGAATAATGCTGATCCTAATCACATGTTTGTCCAACCAAATAATGATTCTATACAAAACGTGGAGCCTGATTTGGAGCTGGTGAAGTGCTCTCCTTCTCCTAATCGATTGGGAAAACATTGCCCCTTGTTGCTTCTTTGGATGTCATTTCCTCTCCTTTGGTGACTCAACTTAGTGTTGACAAGGAAAACATAGAAATCATCATTCCGGTCCACAAGGAAAATCTAAATCCTAACAATGATGATGGTTAGACTATCATGGGGAAGAACAAGAAAAAACAAGCGTAAATGATCCCCCTAAAATGCATTTAAGATCACATGGGAAGGATCCTAAAAGATGAGGTTATTTCGTTTGGTGTTTGTTCTTTGTAGGTTTATCCTAGCCACTTGTAGAGGTTGCTTCTTTCGCTCAGATAGTTATATTTTTTACTCCATTTGTTCTTGTGGGTTTTTGGTTCCCTCAAAACACAAATAATTACCTAATCTAACAAAAACAAACTTGTTCTTTTTTATTAGCCTTTATCAAATAACTCATATGATTTCAAAATTGTGAACACCTTACAATAAATGTTTGGTGTTGATGTTTTCTTTTTTTTCCAAGTTTTAATTTGATTATGTATTATCATACTAGTACATATAGCTTATAAATTACATTTATTTGAAATATGTTGAGGGATATTAATTTGAACGTTCTTTTGTTGTATTTTCAACACAATACATCGATAATAGCTATATTACATTATCTACTAGTTTCCCATTGAGTGGTGAAAAATGACTTATACACTACAAGATAACATACCCTATATCCACAAATTTTCCACAATATCTTTGTGGGTAGATGAGGTGATATTGTGAATCCAATTTTGTGGACCCCACGCACAAAAATATTGTGAAAACACTGAATTGTAGAATTTTTTTGATATTTACTATAATTCAAAATGTGTAAGTAACTACCACAAATATAAAAGTGTGGTATTACAACAATTCTAATGATTGTGAAATTGCAACAATTTTACAATTTCAATTTTACCACAAATCGAGCCTACGATTGTGATGATGTAACATTACAAAATTTTTGTTTACCTATTCAAATATTTATATATTTTCAATTTATTTATAATTTTAAAAATAAAAACTATATAGTAATAGTTAGTTAAATATTAATATATTAAGGATTTTTAATATAAATATAATAAATTCATATAGAAATATTGATTAAAATTTAAAATATAATTGTTTCTATATTATCTAAGTATGTTTTTTACTAAGAATTACAAAATGTAAACATAAAATAAAATATTAAAAATTTATTGAAT